>ONZH01029351.1:0-11806 GCA_900303285.1 Rhinella marina
GTCTGTATACATGTGTGATATTACACACTGTGCGTGTATTACATGTGTGGATATTACACTGTGCGGTGTCTGTATTACATGTGTGATATTACACTGTGCGGCCTCTGTATTACATGTGTGATATTACACTGTGCGCCTCTGTATTAACATGTGTGATATTACACTGTGCGGCCTCTGTATTACATGTGTGATATTACACTGTGCGGCCTCTGTATTACATGTGTGATATTACACTGTGCACTGTGCGGCCCTGTCTGTGTATTACATGTGTGATATTACACTGTGCGTGTCTGTATTACATGTGTGATATTACACTGTGCGGTGTCTGTATTACATGTGTGATATTACACTGTGCGGTGTCTGTATTACATGTTGTGATATTACACTGTGGCGGTGTCTGTATTACATGTGTGATATTACACTGTGTGCGGTGTCTGTATTACATGTGTGATATTACACTGTGCGGCCTCTGTATTACATGTGTGATATTACACTGTGCGGTGTCTGTATTACATGTGTGATATTACACTGTGCGGTCTGTATTACATGTGTGATATTACACTGTGCGGCCTCTCTGTATTACATGTGTGATATTACACTGTGCGGTGTCTGTGTGATTACATGTGTGATATTACACTGTGCGGCGTCTGTAATTACATGTGTGATATTACACTGTGCGGCGTCTGTATTACATGTGTGATATTACACTGTGCGGTGTCTGTATTACATGTGTGATATTACACTGTGCGCCTGTATTACAATGTGTATTCACTGTGCGGCGTCTGTATTACATGTGTGATATTACACTGTGCGGCCTCTGTATTACATGTGTGATATTACACTGTGCGGCCTCTGTATTACATGTGTGATATTACACTGTGCGGTGTCTCTGTATTACATGTGTGATATTACACTGTGCGGCCTCTGTATTACATGTGTGATATATTACACTGTTGCGGCTCTGTATTACATGTGTGATATTACACTGTGCGGCGTCTGTATTACATGTGTGATATTACACTGTGCGGCGTCTGTATTACATGTGTGATATTACACTGTGCGGCCTCTGTATTACATGTGTGATATTACACTGTGCGGTGTCTGTATTACATGTGTGATATTACACTGTGCGGTGTCTGTATTACATGTGTGATATTACACTGTGCGGTGTCTGTATTACATGTGTGATATTACACTGTGTGCGGCCTCTGTATTACATGTGTGATATTACACTGTGCGGCGTCTGTATTACATGTGTGATATTACACTGTGCGGTGTCTGTATTACATGTGTGATATTACACTGTGCGGCGTCTGTATTACATGTGTGATATTACACTGTGCGGCCTCTGTATTACATGTGTGATATTACACTGTGCGGCCTCTGTATTAACATGTGTGATATTACACTGTGCGGCCTGCTGTATTACATGTGTGATATTACACTGTGCGGCCTCTGTATTACATGTGTGATATTACACTGTGTGTACACTGTGCGGCTCTGTATTACATGTGTGATATTACACTGTGCGGCGTCTGTATTACATGTGTGATATTACACTGTGCGGCCTCTGTATAAGTGTGATATTACACTGTGGGCTCTGTATTACATGTGTGATATTACACTGTGCGGCGTCTGTATTACATGTGTGATATTACACTGTGCGGCCTCTGTATTACATGTGTGATATTACACTGTGCGGCCTCTGTATTACATGTGTGATATTACAACTGTGCGGCCTCTGTATTACATGTGTGATATTACACTGTGCGGCCTCTGTATTACATGTGTGATATTACACTGTGCGGTGTCTGTATTACATGTGTGATATTACACTGTGCGGTCTCTGTATTACATGTGTGATATTACACTGTGCGGCCTCTGTATTACATGTGTGATATTACACTGTGCGGTCTGTATTACATGTGTGATATTACACTGTGCGGCGTCTGTATTACATGTGGTGATATTACACTGTGCGGTGTCTGTATTACATGTGTGATATTACACTGTGCGGACGGTCTGTATTACATGTGTGATATTACACTGTGCGGCGTCGTATTACATGTGTGATATTACACTGTGCGGCCTCTGTATTACATGTGTGATATACACTGTGCGGGTCTGTATTACATGTGTGATATTACACTGTGCGGCTCTGTTTACATGTGTGATATTACACTGTGCGGCCTCTGTATTACATGTGTGATATTACACTGTGCGGCGTCTGTATTACATGTGTGATATTACACGTGCGGCCTCTGTATTACATGTGTTGATATTACACTGTGCGGCCTCTGTATACATGTGTGATATTACACTGTGCGCCTCTGTATTACATGTGTGATATTACACTGTGCGGGCTCTGTATTACATGTGTGATATTACACTGTGCGGCGTCTGTATTACATGTGTTATATTACACTGTGCGGCTCTGTATTACATGTGTGATATTACACTGTGCGGCCTCTGTATTACATGTGTGATATTACACTGTGCGGACTCTGTATTACAGCTGTTGATATTACACTGTGCGGGCCTCTGTATTACATGTGTGATATTACACTGTGCGGCTCTGTATTACATGTGTGATATTACACTGTGCGGTTCTGTATTACATGTGTGATATTACACTGTGCGGCCTCTGTATTACATGTGTGATATTACACTGTGCGGCCTCTGTATTACATGTGTGATATTACACTGTGCGGCCTCTGTATTACATGTGTGAATTAACTGTGCGGGCCTCGTATTACATGTGTGATATTACACTTGCGGCCTTCTGTATTACATGTGTGATATTACACTGTGCGGCCTCTGTATACATGTGTATTTACACTCGTGCGGTCTGTATACATTGTGTATTACACTGTGCGGCCTCTGTATTACATGTGTGATATTACACTGTGCGGCCTCTGTATTACATGTGTGATATTACACTGTGCGGCGTCTGTATTACATGTGTGATATTACACTGTGCGGTTGTATTACAGTGTGATATTACATTGCGGCTCTGTATTACATGTGTGATATTACACTGTGCGCGTCTGATTACATGTTGATATTAACACTGTGCGGCGTCTGTATTACATGTGTGATATTACACTGTGCGGCTGTCTGTGATTACATGTGTGATTATTTACATCTGTGCGGCTCTGTATTCATGTGTGATATTACATGTGTGATATTACACGTGCGGGTCTGTATTACATGTGTGATATTACACTGTGCGGCCTCTGTATTACATGTGTGATATTACACTGTGCGGACTCTGTAATTACCTGTGTGATATTACACTGTGCGGCGTCTGTATTACATGGTGATATTACACTGTGCGGCCTCTGTATTACATGTGTGATATTACACTGTGCAGTGTCTGTATTACATGTGTGATATTACACTGTGCGGCGTCTGTATTACATGTGTGATATTACACTGTGCGGACTCTGTATTACATGTGTGATATTACACTGTGCGGCCTCTGTATTACCTGTGTGATATTACACTGTGCGGCCTCTGTATTAACATGTGTGATATTACACTGTGCGGTGTCTGTATTACATGTGTGATATTACACTGTGCGGCATCTGTATTACATGTGTGATATTAACACTGTGCGGCCTCTGTATTACATGTGATATTACACTGTGCGGCCTCTGTATTACATGTGTGATATTACACTGTGCGGCCTCTGTATTACCTGTGTGATATTACACTGTGCGGACTCTGTATTACATGTGTGATATTACACTGTACGGTGTCTGTATTACATGTGTGATATTACACTGTGCGGCCTCTGTATTCATGTGTGATATTACACTGTGCGGACTCTGTATTAACATGTGTGATATTACACTGTACGGTGTCTGTATTACATGTGTGATATTACACTGTGCGGCCTCTGTATTACATGTATGATATTACACTGTGCCGGCCTCTGTATTAGCATGTGTGATATTACACTGTGCGGCCTCTGTATTACATGTGTGATATTACACTGTGCGGCCTCTGTATTACATGTCTGATATTACACTGTGCGGCCTCTGTATTACATGTGTGATATTACACTGTGCGGCCTCTGTATTACATGTCTGATATTACACTGTGCGGCCTCTGTATTACATGTGTGATATTACACTGTGCGGTGTCTGTATTACATGTGTGATATTACACTGTGCGGCCTCTGTATTACATGTCTGATATGTGGGGGTGGGGCCTCAATTACATGTGTGCACCATCTCATTCGCCTGGTTGGCGGTGTCTTCTGTGTTCAGGTCATTGCCCCGGTGAAGTTTGAGGAGGTGGCGGTATATTTCTCTCAGGATGAGTGGGATCGCCTGGACGCTCGGCAGCGGCGCTTGTATCAGGAAGTCATGATGGAGAACTTTGAGCTGGTGACCTCCGTGGGTGAGACCTCACTCTCCTTATATTGGTGTCCAGGTGCCCCCTTGTGGTTGTGTGTTTGCCGGGGGGTGGAGGTCGGGCTGTGTGTTTGGCGGGGGGAATACAGCGGCCTGCTCCCATCGTATTTCTCCCTTTGGGGTCCCCGGGGGCAGGGCTGAGGGGCCCGCGCTCCAGCGCCCTGTGGACATCACTGTCTTATTTCCTCAGGTCTCCTCATTCGGACGGTTGATCGTCCTCATCTGGAGCCGGAAGAGGCAACCAAAGTGCCTAAAAGAAGAGGGCGGCCCCGAAAGTCATGTGTGGGTAAGACGAATCGGGGCGACATAGGGACCGAGGCAGACTTGGCGGGAGGGGGGGGCTGCTGGGGACAATGGATGACGGATCCATCCGGTGACGATGAAGCCGACAGACAGCGTGAGGATGAGGCCCCGTTCACACAACCGTGTTTTTTTTTTTGTCCGCCTCCAATCTCCATTTTTTGTGGGTCAGATGTGAAGCCAAATAAATGCGTACATCACACCGTGTCCTGTCCGCCTGTTCTGTAGCCCCACACAAAAATAGAATGTCCTATCGTTATGGATGTCTCGCGGACTTCATCCGTATTTTTTGTGGATGCGCGTTTTGCGGACCTCAGAATACATATGGTCATGTGAGTGCACCCGAACAGCGAGACAGTAAGGGGGGGGTGACTGATGGGTAGAGACGGGATGAGACCGCTGCTCGTGGTGAGGGGGTCGTGTGACCGGTTCTCTCTCGCAGGGAGGCCCGTATTCCGTGCTGTAAAAGAGGAGAAGGAGCGGCCGCCGTCCCCGCAGTCTGACGTGAAGGACCACGGCTACATCGGTGAGTGACCACAGTAGAGGCGGGGTCCTTCTATATGTCGGGGGTGTAGCTGTGAGTGGTAACCTTCCGTGTCTTTTCTGTGGCAGGTAGTGATTTTTGGGAGTCTCCCGGCCTCTCGTTTGACTCCCTCCGGGGCTCGGACCTGAATGGCAATGCCCTGGTTTCCCAGAAGAGCTGCCGCTTATCCGCGGACAGACCGTACTCCTGCTCCGATTGTCATCGCAGCTTCATTCGAAAGTCCCACCTGACCAGCCATCAGCGGACGCACCGCGGAGAACGCCCCTACCCCTGTGAGATATGTGGCAAGCGATTCCACTACCGCCATCACCTGGTGGGCCACAAACGCATCCATACGGGGGAGAAGCTGTTCTCCTGCGAATACTGCGGAATTGGGTTTAACCATAAAGGGAATTACCAGACTCACCAGCGGCTGCACACCGGTGAGAGGCCCTTCTCGTGTGACCTGTGCGGTAAAAGCTTTAACCGTAAGGCTGACCTGATCACCCACTGCCGGATCCACACAGGGGAAAGGCCTTTCACGTGTTCTGATTGCGGGAAGAGCTTTAGCCGTAAACAGCACCTGGTGAACCACAGGCGCAGACACACCGGCGAGACCCCGTTCCCCTGTGACCAGTGCCAGAAGAGGTTTGCCCATCGGAAGGCCTTGGTGCGGCACAAGGAAGCGGTTCACTCAGCGGAGCGACCGCACAGCTGCCCGGACTGCGGGAAAGGATTTGCCTGCCGCTCGCACCTCCTCACCCACCAGCGCGCCCATCAGAATGGTGCTGGCAGCTGTGGGGGGGAGGAAAAGCCATTCTCCTGCGCCCAGTGCCGCAGCAGCTTTGAAGCTCAGCCACGACTACAGGCGCATAGGAAAACCCGCAAGGGCGTGTCGGGTGATCGACCCTTTATCTGTTCGGACTGTGGGAAAGGATTCAATACCAGAAAATACTTGAGCCGGCATCAGAAGATTCACACCGGCGAGCGGCCGTTCCGGTGCAATGTGTGCGGAGACCGCTTTAGTCAGAAGCCTAACCTGGAGCGGCACAAGAACATCCACAGTGGGCAGCGGCCTTTCGCCTGCCTGGTATGTGGCGGAAGCTTCTACAAGAAACACAACCTTGTGCGTCACCAGAGGATTCACACCGGAGAGAGGCTGCACTCCAGCTGTAAGGTGCCCCAGCCCGTCACCCCCTCGTCAGGAGAGAGCTGCCAGCAGGGCGGGGTGACGGCAGAAGACCCGGCAAGTAACGTCTGTAACCACCATCACTCAGAGCACTGAATGCTGCAGGATCGCAGTGTCCGAGCGCTACGAGGCGTGGCCAGATGGATCAAATGAGAAGGGACGCCAGTCCTACAACAGATGCCGTTTTTCTAGACCAGAGGACCGGCAAGTTGCCGATACGTGGAGACACGACCGGCGTAGTACTACCTAAGAGAGACACGACCGGCGTAGTACTACCTAAGAGAGACACGACCGGCGTAGTACTACCTAAGAGAGACACGACCGGCGTAGTACTACCTAAGAGAGACACGACCGGCGTAGTACTACCTAAGAGAGACACGACCGGCGTAGTACTAAGTACGCAGGGAGAGACACGATCAGCGCAGTACTAAGTACACAGGGAGAGACACGATCAGCGCAGTACTACCTAGGGAGAGACACGATCAGCGCAGTACTAAGCACACAGGGAGAGACCCGATCAGCGCAGTACTAAGCACACGGGAGAGGACACGATCAGCGCAGTACTAGCACACAGGGAGAGACACGATCAGCGCAGTACTAACTACACAGGGAGAGACACGATCAGCGCAGTACTAACTACACAGGGAGAGACAACGATCAGCGCAGTACTAAGCACACAGGGAGAGACACGATCAGCGCAGTACTAAGCACACAGGGAGAGACACGATCAGCGCAGTACTAACTCACAGGGAGAGACCGATCAGCGCAGTACTAAGCACACAGGGAGAGACCCGAATCAGTGCAGTACTAAGCACACAGGGAGAGACCCGATCAGCGCAGTACTAAGCACACAGGGAGAGACACGATCAGCGCAGTACTAACTACACAGGGAGAGACCCGATCAGCGCAGTACTAAGCACACAGGGAGAGACACGATCAGCGCAGTACTAACTACACAGGGAGAGACACGATCAGCGCAGTACTAAGCACACAGGGAGAGACACGATCTGTGCAGTACTAACTACACAGGGAGAGAAACGATCAGCGCAGTACTAAGCACACAGGGAGAGACACGATCAGCGCAGTGTGACCTTATACGTGAGACACCCATCGGCGCAGTGTGACCTCTCAT
Source organism: Rhinella marina (assembly GCA_900303285.1). NCBI lineage: Eukaryota > Metazoa > Chordata > Amphibia > Anura > Bufonidae > Rhinella > Rhinella marina. The sequence goes on from ONZH01029351.1 coordinate 7,566, forward strand.
GTGAAACACCCATCAGCGCAGTGTGACCTTACACGTTGCGTCACACAGGCTTGTGATGGTCGTGGTGGCTAGAACATATGTGCAGGGTTATATTGTTCTTCAGAGGTTGAACCCTTCTAGTAGCACATCATCCTGATCTTCTCCTTCACTGTGAGGGCTTCCAGGATCATAGGAGGTGATGCTGTGGAGAGTAGTCCTGCTAACCCCCTGATTACCAGTGCTGCCCGATTAGTGTCCTGTGTACACCATGGTGGGTGTATGTATAATGTATATCCTGTGCACTATGGTCACACTGTGGTGGCTGTATATATAATATAATATACACTGAATGACCGCATTATCAGAGACCCCAGCAGGGTGTCAGACCTCCTTTGACCTTCAGAATCGCAGCCATTTGCAGTGGCGTCGTACTTCAGGGATATCGGCCCCTGTGGACAGAATATAAGATGGAGGTCCTGACGTGCTCTGAACAGCCCCTTCTACCTCTCTCCAGAGATGCTTTATAGAATAAGATCTGAGGTGAAGAGTGGGGAGAAGGAAAGCTCACTGCCATGTTCCTGCAGCCAGTCCATGACTATACCGCCCTTGTGGCATTGTCTTTCTGCCATAGTGTGCACATGATGAGGAGAACATGGCTGCTCAGTGATCCTCATTCTCCACTCACTTCTCCATGTTCTCCACTGCTCAGTGATCCTCATTCTCCACTCACTTCTCCATGTTCTCCTCTGCTCAGTGATCCTCATTCTCCACTCACTTCTCCATGTTCTCCACTGCTCAGTGATCCTCATTCTCCACTCTGTTCTCCATGTTCTCCACTGCTCAGTGATCCTCATTCTCCACTCTGTTCTCCATGTTCTCCACTGCTCGGTGATCCTCATTCTCCACTCACTTCCCATGTTCTCCACTGCTCAGTGATCCTCATTCTCCACTCACTTCTCCATGTCCTCCACTGCTCAGTGATCCTCATTCTCCACTCTGTCCTCCACTGCTCAGTGATCCTCATTCTCCACTCAGTTCTTGTCCTCCACTGCTTCAGTGATCCTCATTCTTCACTCTGTTTCTCAATGTTCTCCACTGCTCAGTGATCCTCATTCTCCACTCAGTTCTTGTCCTCCACTGCTCAGTGATCCTCATTCTCCACTCAGTTCTTGTCCTCCACTGCTCAGTGGTCCTCATTCTTCACTCTGTTCTCCATGTTCTCCACTGCTCAGTGATCCTCATTCTTCACTCTGTTCTCCATATTCTCCACTGCTCAGTGGTCCTCATTCTCCACTCAGTTCTTGTCCTCCACTGCTCAGTGGTCCTCATTCTTCACTCTGTTCTCAATGTTCTCCACTGCTCAGTGATCCTCATTCTCCACTCAGTTCTTGTCCTCCACTGCTCAGTGATCCTCATCCCTCAGTTCTTCTCCACTGCTCAGGTCCTCATTCTTGTTCTCTTCCCACTGCTCAGTGGTCCTCATTCTTCCACTCTGTTCTCCATGTTCTCCACTGCTCAGTGATCCTCATTCTCCACTCAGTTCTCATGTTCCTCCATTGCTCAGTGATCCTCATTCTTCCACTCAGTTTTACCCCTGCTCAGTGATCCTCATTCTCCACTCTGTTCTCCATGTTCTCCACTGCTCAGTGATCCTCATTCTCCACTCTGTTCTCCACTGCTCAGTGATCCTCATTCTCCACTCAGTTCTTGTCCTCCACTGCTCAGTGGTCCTCATTCTTCACTATGTTCTCCACTGCTCAGTGATCCTCATTCTTCACTCTGTTCTCCCATATTCTCCACTGCTCAGTGATCCTCATTCTCTACTCAGTTCTCCATGTTCTCCACTGCTCAGTGATCCTCATTCTCTACTCAGTTCTCCATGCTCTCCACTGCTCAGTGATCCTCACTCTCCACTCAGTTCTTGTCCTCCACTGCTCAGTGCCTCATTCTCCACTGTCTCCTCCATGTTCTCCACTTCTCAGTGATCTCTCATTCTCCACTATGTTCTCCATGTTCTCCACTGCTCAGTGATCCTCATTCTCCACTCACTTCTCCATGTCCTCACTGCTCAGTGATCCTCATTCTCCACTATGTTCTCCATGTTCTCACTCTCAGTGATCCTCATTCTCCACTCAGTTCTTGTCCTCCACTGCTCAGGTCCTCATTCTCCACTGTCTCCTCCATTCTCACTTCTCAGTGATCCTCATTCTCCACTATGTTCTCCATGTTCTCCACTGCTCAGTGATCCTCATTCTCCACCTCACTTCTCCATGTCCTCCACTGCTCAGTGATCCTCATTCTCCACTCACTTCTCTTCTCCATGACTGCTCAGTGATCCTCATTCCACTGTCTCCTCAGTGATCCTCATGTTCCACTGCTCATGGATCCTCATTCTCCACTCTGTTCTCCATGTTCTCCACTGCTCAGTGATCCTCACTCTCCACTCTGTTCTCCACTGATGACCAGTCCATGTGTGGCTTCACACATGGACTGATCATCGGAAAACTTCTCACTGGGTTTAATGCTGCCCTCTGGGGCCATAGGTCTAATCTCTGTACAGTGACACCCCAGTTACGAAGGGTCTGAGGATCTAATAAAGGGGCCATTCAGTGTATATTTGCTCCATGTCAGTGGTTGTGTATATACAGGGCTTGTTGTATATGATATGTACGTCCAGGGCACCATGACGGCTGTACATGTGATGTATACCTGGTGCACGGTGACCACTGTATATAGTATGTATATCCAAGGTACTGTGATGGCTGTACATGTGATGTATATCTTGGGCACCGTGACGGCTGTACATGTCATGCTATGTGGGGCAATGTGACGACTGTATATATGGTGTATATCGGGATCCATGATGATTGTATATAATGTGTATATCCAGAGCACTGAGACGGTTATATTTGTATAATCTGCAGATAAAGACTTTGCTCTACGTTCAGTCTGGTTTTGCTGTTGATCATTTGTCGGCCTGAGCGCCGACGCCCCCGTTTCGCGCACTGAGCGGCCGCCGACGCCCCCGTTTTGCGCACTGAGCGGCCGCCGACGCCCCCGTTTCACGAGTTGATTTGAAGTTTCGGAGCTGGTAACGGGTGAGGCAGTTTAGTATCTGATCAAAGAACCCAGACTGACATTGTTTAGTGTCATGTGAAGAAGATGGCCAAGAGCAACAAGAAAGCCGTCTAAGTACCTGAGATACGTCGATGACCTCCCAGAACTGACCCATCTTCTCCTCGAAGAGCTCGGAGTATCTGATGAGCTGATGAGTAACATTGAGCGAATCAAAGCATAAATGTGGAATTCGATCCGAAGTTTTGGAAAAATTTGATCCGCAACTGATCTACATTTCTTTGTGAGTCGTGGTAATGAGTATCTTTTCTTCTCCTAAAATCACCACGACACATGTTACAAAGAGAAAGTAAAAAGCCCTGGAAAGTGAGATCACCCTATACGGCCGTGGAGCCAGCCAAGCCGCAGATGCCATCCCTGTGATGTCACAGCCTACAGGTTTAACCCTCATCCGGTGCGGTCTCTGCCATTTCACTGTGAGCTGAGTTAGGGAGAGACGTGACAAGCACAAATGTGCAAGGGACAGTGGTGAAACAAACAGTAAAAAAAAATATCAGTGAGGTGACGTGCAGGGAGATCATAGGGAGAGTGCAGGGACAGTGCAGGCTGAGTGTCATTCCTGCATGCAACCTGTTCACCTGCTGCGCCATCCATACCTTATCTGTTCTACATTGATTTACTCTGCATCACACTCAGTCTCAACACAGATACTGAGGATTACACCCAGTATACAGGACAGGAGAAGTGGTACTGTGCAGTATATATATACAGAATAAGAGCAGATACTGAGATTACACCCAGTATACAGGACAGGAGAAGTGGTACTGTGCAGTGTATATATACAGAATAAGAGCAGATACTGAGGATTACACCGTATACAGGTACTGTGCAGTGTATATATATATACGAGCAGATACTGAGGATTACACCCAGTATACAGGACAGGAGAAGTGATACTGTGCAGTGTATATATATATATACAGAATAAGAGCAGATACTGAGGATTACACCCAGTATACAGGAGAGAGTGGTACTGTGCAGTGTATATATATACAGAATAGAGACAGATACTGGGATTACCCAGTACAGGACAGGAAGTGGTACTGTGCAGTGTATATATATACAGAATAAGAGCAGATACTGAGGATTACACCCAGTATACAGGACAGGAGAAGTGGTACTGTGCA
>ONZH01029352.1:0-17915 GCA_900303285.1 Rhinella marina
TCCATGCAAGATATCACCTCGTGGAGTCTCATTGATCATGAGAAAGGCTAAAAATCAGCCAAGAACTACACGGGAGGAGCTGAGTAATGATCTCAGGCAAGCTGGGACCACAGTCTCCAAAAAACCATTGGTAATACACTGAGACGTAATGGTTTAAAATCCTGCAGTGCACGCAAGGTTCCTCTGCTCAAGAAGGCTCACGTCCAGCCCGCCTCAAAGTTTGCCAATGAACATATTAATGACTCCGAGAGAGACTGGGAGAAGGTGCTGTGGTCAGATGAAGACAAAATTGAGCTCTTGGCCTCAACTCAACTCGACGTGTTTGGAGGAAGAAAAATACAGAATATGACCCTAAGAATACCATCCCCACCATCAAGCATGGTGGTGGAAGTATTATGTTTTGGGGGTGTTTTTCTTCTAAGGGCACAGGCCAACTTCACCGCATTGACGGGAAGGTGAACGGGGCCATGTATCGCAAAATCCTGGGTGTCAACCTCCTTGCCTCCGCCAGGGCACTGAAAATGGGTCGTGGATGGATCTTTCAGCACGACAACGACCTAAAACATACAGCCAAGGAAACATAGGAATGGCTCCATAAGAAGCATATCAAGGTCATGGAATGGCCTAGCCAGTCTCCTGACCTCAATCCCATCGAAAATCTATGGAGAGAGCTGAAGCTTCTCGTTTCCAAATGCATGCCTAAAAACCTTAAGGATATGGAGATGATTTGCAGAGAGGAGTGGGCCAAAATTACTCCTGAAGTGTGTGCAAACCTTATAAAAAGCTATAAGAAACATCTGACTGCTGTGCTTGCCAACAAGGGTTTTGCCACCAAGTATTAAATGATGTTTTCCTAGGGGATCAAATACTTATTTCCCTCAAAGAAATGAAAATTATTTTTTATTTCTCATTTCATGTAATTTTCTCAATTTTTCTTTTGATATTCTATGTGGCACTGTTAAAATAAAGCTGGCATACAATTATGAGACGTTTCATTTATTTTTTAGTATTAAAACTTTAAAAGTCAGTGGGGGATCAAATACTTATTTCCTCCACTGTAGCTTGCATATTTTATAATGTCTGGTGGCATGATTCATGCGATGGCAGTGCTTGAACACCCTAAGAAAAAGTATCAGTCTTCCATGGTCCCTGACATCAGAGACCCCTACCTTTTCCTATATTGTTTATTCACGACCACCGCTGCTGAATTGCCGAGTGGTCGTGCCCCTTGGAAAAGAGCAGTGTATAATGAGATGGAAAAATTAATTAAGACAGCAAACGAGGCAGTATGAATAGTCACAATACATTAATAAGTGCCTACATGATAAATGCCATTTTCTGAAGTCATACAACTACTATAAAATAAAAAAATTAAGTAGGAGCAGCACTGCATTACCTTATATAAGGTTCTAGTCCATCCAAATATAGCAGTCCTCAAATGGGAGAGGTGAGTGCACGCGGTAATAGGCCTTGGCTTTACGGTCCCAAAATGAAATCCTCAAATGATCCACAGCACCCCTTATAGTTTCAAAAAAGTAAGTGTGTTTATTCATCAAGTAACATCATAATGGAGCAACGTTTCGACTCAACTCAATCTAATCAATTAGCCATACACTACAATATTTGTGGCTTCTGCTGTTGTAAACCATTCCACCTTCATGAGTTTACAGTACAGATGTGTCCACCCTTACCTTAGGTTGAATTTATTTAAGAACATTAATTTTTCAATAAAGAAATTAAACACAGTATCACAACATGTAAGCAAAACCCTTTACCGGCTGCAATTAATAACACATCCCTTGAGTATCAACATATAAAAACTTATAGGACAGACATCCTATGACATACGTAATATACCAAGTCCATGATATATTGGGGCGTGTCCTAAGTGAAAGTTTTTCATCTAAGATGTCCATGGTTAGGGATTATTTTCAACACCTTTAAGAATGTAGTATATTGAGTGCTAATTAAAATCGCTTTGTGAACTGATTGATTTTCAGGAAGCAGGAAACCCCCACTCATATTTCCACAATAAGAATCTAACACAAGTTGTCAGAAGCTTGTTTGCAGCAGGAATGGAGACAACGTCCACCACACTGCGCTGGGGCATTCTCCTGATGATGAAATATCCAACAATCCAAGGTACATACGGCACAGAGATGTTTTTTTTTTTTCTTTTTATAGAATTTTTTTTCTTGAGTTTCCACTAAAGCACTGCTTTATGAGTTCAATGTTACACACCCAAAAATGTACAACTCCCAAGATTCTGTATCCCATGATAACACTTTTTTCCCCCCTATACTTTAGTGGTCCTTAGGCACATTGCATGAGTCCCAAATCACCATCCGAATAAATGATAAATGTTCATAGGATTATACAAAATAAATGTACGCGTACATAACTAAATCCATATGCAAAGAGGTATCTTCCAAGAAAGAGAAGCATCTCCAGCAGCACCTATTGGAAGGGGTCAAAAATCCAACTTTCCAACAATTCATGTTATTTGACAACAGAATATAGCCAGGCCAGATATCTATCCATAGACAGCTGTTTTGGGTTGTTTGCTGCTCATTAGTACAGAGTAGGATTCTGACGGGTTCAGTGTCTTACCTTAAAAGCAACTTAGGCAGGGAGCTGAATCCCTTTCTAGGAACCAGTTCTTTATGGAGACTTGCTAGTATGGGAACTTACTGGCAATGCTCCATGGGAAATAAATATGCAAAGAGAAAACTTCCAAGAAAGAGAAACAAACCAAGTTTGGTGCAAAGTTTGCTATTTTTTGGACAGCGGACAAATACAAATCTTTTCAGTTTTGTTTAGGACGAATCCACTAAAACGGCTCTTAGTGCCATTTTAGTGCACAAGGAGTTAAAAAGGCACTAGGTGTCATGTTCTAATGAGGAACAACCACCACTAGAACATATCTAAGCAAACACACAAGCACAAAGGGCATGCAGATACAAGAAATGACAGTAAGCTGGAAACTGGATCAGCAGGTAAGGGATCAGTGGCAAGAAATAATATTGGACCAAGTGGACTGGTTTTACTTGTGGGCAAACCCAGAGGACAGAGACACAGTGAGCCCCATTCTTCACAGGGCCCCAGATGGTGGGGATGAACTTAGCAGAGGCTCACTGTTTGCACCTCCAGGATGGTCCCTGTGCCCTTGGCTACTACCTGCAGAGACTGCTGGAGAAGAACCAGCAGTCAACACAAAGACGATTGAAACCCGAGCAAGCTACTGGAACCCAGACAACCGCACAGGACCAATAAAATAGGAACCAGTACACCAGCAGTTGCTTGGACCCCATGAAGACAAACACATGGCGGTCACAAGCAGAGCTGCACACAGACTTGATGTCCTCCCTCCGGAGAACCCAGGAGCCCTTTCACCAAAGGCATAAACAGGGCAAGCAGATGCCTGTTCCCCAAGCGTATTTAGTCCATGGGCAAACAAACAGAGCTGTGAACATGGCACGGACTACAGACAGGACTAGCAGATGCCTGTTCACCATGCATAGTAAGTCCATGGTGAATAGACAGAGATACGCACAAAACACAACCATATACGACAGGACAAGCAGATGCCTGATCTCCATGCATAGTTAGTACACAACACAAACAATTCTTCTTTGGAATACTAGAATTTCCCTTCACTTTCCCTGGAAATAAGCTGGATCCCTCTGTACCACTGGGTCATGTGAGAACCGTCTTCTTCCTTCCTAATCCTTTTTCCCCTCCTTATGCACTAAAATGGCGATATGCGCCATTTTATTGCATTCATCTGAAACAAACCTGAAAATATTTGGGTTCGTCTTATTTAAAAATAGCAAAGTTTAGACCGAACTGGTTTGCTCATCCTTACTGTAAACATTGATGCAGATTGTGATTTGAATCCACTCACTGGGGGAGATTTGTAAAACTGGTGTAAAGTAAACCAAGCGTAGTTGCCTGTAGCAGCCGATCAGGTTCCACCTTCCATTTTGCACAGCTTCTTTGGAAAATGAAAGGTGGAATCAGATTGGTCGCTATCAGCAACTAGGCCAGTTCTACACCAAAATCTAGATTCATGTCTGAATTGATCCTATTTATTTATCTTATTTAGAAAAAGTCCAGGAGGAGATTTCTCGAGTCTTAGGATCTGCACAACCCATGTACAGCCACCGAGGACAAATGTCCTATACAAATGCAGTCATACATGAAATCCAGAGGTTCTCTGATATTCTTCCTACTGGTGTTGTCCGTGAAACAACCAAAGATGTGACCTTTAGAGGACACTTTGTTCCTAAAGTAAGTACAATATATCAACTGAGCATCAGTGATCATTACCCAACCATCATTGCTCCTAATAAAATTACCTGTATTTATCAGGAAATATTAACCAATGACAATGAATGATATAGTGTTTTTGGGCTACACACAGACAGACAGATTTTTCCAGAATTCAATTCACCTTGGATTTCTGAAAGAATACACCCTGTCAAAAGCATTAGCGTTGACCAGTTATTTACAACTGGGATCACCATCTTGCAGCTTTGAGACACAATAAAGTACTGTATGTTCAGATATTAATAATTCAACAAGAGCAAGTTCTCATAATAAAACAAAAAAAATAAAAGCATGGTTTACCCATTGCACAACGCTATTGTATTTTACTACTAGATTCTACATTTTTCATTAGCAACTAGAGATGAGCGAGCACTAAAATGCTCGGGTGCTCGTTATTCGAGACAAACTTTTCCCGATGCTCGGGTGCTCGTTTTTTTTTTAAGTCAATGGGAGACTCGAGCATTTTTTGCAGGGGACCAAGGCTCTGCCTAGGGAAGGCTGGGTGAAAACTAATTTGCATCGAATCAAATTGTTTCTGAAAATTTGACAAACCGGCTGAATTGAATTTTTTAAAAATTTGCTCATCTCCACCCTCCACCAAACCCCACCCCAAATTTTTTTTTTACATAAATTTTTATTGAATTTCTAACATTTTCAATACAATATTTTTCAACTTCAATACAAATGGTACTGACAAGTCATATTTCTACGGAGGAGTATAACAGCAAACAAATAAAGCCCAGAGAAATAGTAGTAATAATTATTGTTAGTCTGTAAAAGTGGCGTAATACTCGGACAACATTGTTACCAGCAGCGACCTGGGAGTCCAAGATGCATCCAGACATCCTCCCCATGCTGTTCCCGAACCATTTCAGTGGTGTTTTCATCAATTTCTTACCTTTTTCTGTGAACCAGACACCCTCCCTTCTTCAGAGCAGGCGGTGCCTGGTTTTGTCCTTTGGTTCTCCCATTGACTTCCATTGTGCTCTGTAGAGCAACCGAGCATCCCAAAGTGTTCTACTCGAGCACCTGAGCACTTTGCTGCTTGATCAACACTAGTGCAGAGGCCCAAAATCTTACTATAGCATGAAAGAGTGCACTCCTTGTACACCAATTCACTGATTCCACATAGATTACTACAGAACCTGTTCTATTAAATGCTTATACATGCAGAGCCCCCCCCCCCCCACGACAGTGTGGAGGTGGCAGCTGTAGTAGCATCAGGATACCACAGAGTGGCACGACGACAGTGTGGAGGTGGCAGTGTCAGCAGCATTAGGAGATTTCAGAGTGGAACGACAATAGTGGGGAGGTGGCAGTGGCTGCAGCAGTAGCATCAGGAGACTAGAGAGTGACACAACAGTGTGGCGGCAGCATCAGCATCAGGAGACTACAGAGTGGCATGACGACAGTGTGTAGGTGGCAGCAGCAGTAGCATCAGGAGACCATAGAGCGGCACAACGACAGTGTGGAGGCATCAGCAGCATCAGGAGACTACAGAGTGGCACGAGGAAAGTGTGGAGGCAGCAGCAGAATCATCAGGAGACCACAAAGTGGCACAACGACAGTGTGGAGGCAGCAGCATCATCTGGAGACTACAGTGTGGCATGACGGAAGCGTGAAGGCATCAGTGGAGACATCAGGAGGCCACAGAGTGGCATGACGACAGTGTGGAGGTGGCAGTGGCAGCAGCAGCATCAGGAGACCACAAAGTGGCATGACAACAGTGGGGAGGCAGCAGCATCAGAAGACTATAGAGTGGCACTACGAAAGTGAGGAGGTGGCAGTGGCAGCAGCAGTAGCATCAGTAGACCACAGAGTGGCACAACAATACTGTGGGGAGGTGGGTGGCAATAACAGTACCCGCTGATGATTGTGGGTGTAATAAGGAGCACTTGGGTGTAATAAGGAGAATCAGATGTGTGGCATCAGGTGGGTGGCAGCATCAGAATAGTGGCTGAGGCAGGGAGCTAGAAGAAACAAAGGTCAGGCTCTCCACATTTTGGGTGGACAGGCGAGTTCTCCTTGGGGTAACTATGGCCCCATCCACACTAAACACCCACTCTGATGCCACACTACTGGCCAGGCAGGACAGTTTTTCCAGAGCACACTCGGCCAGTTTCGGCCACAAATCCAGTATGGCTGCCCAGTAGTCCAACGGATCTTCAATGACGGGCGGCAGGGTTCTGTCCAGGTATGCCACCACCTGCTGTTTTAGGTCCTACTCCAGGTCTAGCTAATGCTGCTGGTGAGTAGTTTCTTCACTATGCGCGTGAAGAAAGCTGCTCATCAGCGACTCTATACTCAGGTTGCTGATGATGGAGCTGGTACTGCGCCCCCCCCCCCCCAGCAGCCATAGCAGTGCAACATAAGTGCAGAGGGCTCCCCTGGTCAGACCTATGAGAGGATGGGCGATGGTACAGGTAGGCAGCGGCCAAATGACTACATATTGTAGTATGTCTCTAAGGTAGTTCAGTTTGTCCTCCCTCTTGGCAAGTGTAAAAAAGGCCCCCATTTAGGACCAATAACGAGTGTCTAACATGGTGGAGACCTATCACAGAAGGAACCAACTAAAACATAGCATTTATTCTCATATTATTAAAAATAGGGAGGTATAGTCACATAAACAAAAAAACAATACAAATAATATTGCTAGTGTAAATCCAGGTATGCCCTATTCCGTGATAGAGAAGGGGAATTCTCGAGTCGAAGATGACTTGATTGGTAGGGCAGGATATATAAAGATCTTGCCCTGATGTTACACCTGACTAGCAGACCCTACCTACAACGGAATAGCCGCCCCGATAGGGGCGATCCCGTATCAGGAACCTCCTGCTATCCCTAATATGGCCCTGATACAGAGAAACCACAACCACTCCTAAATGTCACCACACCAGTCAAAGTAAGTGATTATAAAAAATAAAAAACTATGGTCATATAACTCTAGTCAAGTTAATCTAGAAATATTGGTCATCTATTGATGCTAAATGCATACTCAGAAAAATAGTAAGAAAGAGTTCCTACATGTTTCACCTATAAATGATGATTCATCAGGGAACTGAAATCCAGCAAAACAATGTTGCAACCACCGGTTAGTAAACCAGATACCATGACCAAAAATCATAAAACAAAAAAATATAGTATCAAAAAAATGGAGCCATCCATTGCATCCAATTGTCTCCACCATCAATAACATCTGATAATGTCTGAATCATAGAAAACCCCTATATACATTGCCCAATCAGCATGATATATGTCATGGTATATAGGAGCTTCAGTTAAACAGTATCATGTACAGGCACCCCCTATAACTGTGTGAAATGATAATTGTAGCACATCAGATAGAAAAAATGGCATTGTATCACACAGATATAGTTCTCTAGATATAACCTCAAATTCAATGAGGTAGTTATCTGTACTTGCGTGTAACCAAAGTCGCTGATGCCGCCATGATGAATGCAGCACCGGTGCGCGTTGTATGTGCGCGCTGCTGTTGAGAGGTATGGACGCTGGCAGGGGTCACGCATGCTTTCCGCTCTTAAATATTAAGTCGATAGCATCTCACCTGGCCAGGGGAAGGGCATATCTAGATCTTCCCCCGCTCGCAAGCATCTAACACGGCGGTCACGTGTCCAGTCACATGACCGTGCTGAAGATCACATGAACGTAAAACAAGTCACGTGAATACTCTCCTGTTGCCTAGCAATAAATAAACAACAGGGATCACGTTGTATTAAGATGGAAGCAGTGCGGGGCAATATAAGCAATTGAATGCAAAGCAGGTCACCTAAGTGCTAACCTGTTGCTTGGTAATAGATGAACAACAGGGATAACGTTAGATTTGGATGGGGACAATGCGGATGGATACTTTAATTTATTCTAATTAGAGAAACTATACCAATTCTCTAGGGTATAGAGCAGGGGTGGCTAGCCCTTGTTAAGTGAACCATAATTCACATTAATATACTGATAATATACCCTATGTATGGATAAGAAATCTTTTTCATATATATATATGGACTGGACAATTCCAATAAATAACTGAGGTTCAAAATAAACTAATCACAGAGACTCGCCTCACGTTTAAATGAAACACGCAAATTCGATAGCCTCATTGAGGCCACACGGTGATAGTGTCTTTAGACAATGTATCCAACGGGATTCTTTTTGTTTCAATAATCTATCAACATCTCCTCCCCTAATTGAAGGGTTCATCACCTCGATCATTCTAAAGTGCACCTTCTCAAGGTGGTCCTGGTGCTGCATTTTCATATGTCTCGCCAAAGGTTTATCCCGGGCATTTCTAATATCACCCATATGTTCTAAAATCCGTTTTTAAAAAATCTACATGTTTTTCCCACATACTTTAATCCACAGGGGTATTCGGCCAAATAAATCACTTCTTTTGTATTACAGTTGGCAAATTGTCTACAATTATAGGTCTTGGTCCCTGAACTATCAGAAAAGATGTTACCTGTTTTTATATATTTGATACTTGATAGAGCGCAAACACCGTCAGTTCGCTAGGGACCTTTTGGAATTCCGGAACAAAACAGCTTATGATTTCGGTACTAGCGTCTATCAGGACTCAACTACTGATAATTCAGGATCTGAGACAGAGTGCTCAGACGTGGAAAATAAAATCGTTCCACAGTTTAGAAGAGGTTATTATAGAGGAACCGGGGACGGGGTCGTACAAGAGCCTCTAATTCATATAGGGGAACAGGAAGGCCTTTCACTAGGAGAGAATGGACACCACAAACAACAGAGGGCACCACTCCGGCTGGAGGAGTGTCTTCACAGTACTCTGGTTACTGTACATCCTCACAAACCTCCATAGAACCAATGAATATGCAATCAGACAGTGTAGTTGGGACCCCAGGTACTTTTTTAGGACCACCACCGAATCAAAACACCTATGTGCTAAGGGATCTAAACCATATGCAAACAAAGCTACAACATATGGGCAGGAAATAAAGATTAATAACGACCAACTAGGTATTATGAATCTCTCAGGTTTCACACTGTCAGAAGCGGAAACATCAATACTAACTAAGGGTCTATCTTATGTTCCTACTAACCAATATAAATGTTTCGATTGGATGAAGGACATTAATTTATTTATGAGAAAGGTAAAATGGCACAAGGTCTTTTCTCAAATAGATCAGAAAAAATGCAAAGAGTTGGATATTGAAATGGAGGATCTGCAAGGAGTGGAGGACCTGACCTCCCTCTTGAGAGATAATTCAGGATCTAGAGGAGAGGGCCCCTTTACTAACTTAAAGAACAAAAGTACCAAATTCCCACCCACAGTGGGAGGTGACCTTCATCTGGACATTTTCACTGAATGTGTCACAAGGGATTTGGAAAACCTCAGAACTAATGAAACATGGAAAAATTACTCCCATGAGGAAATTATGGGATTGAATGCCCTGTGCTCTAATAAAAACTTAATTGTGAAACCAGCAGATAAAGGGGGCAATGTAGTTACCCTCAATGTAGAACAATATAAGAATATTTGTCTATCCCTTCTTTCTGATGTTACCCACTATGAAAAATTAAAATCTGATCCAACGTTAAAATTCACTGCAGAGCTTGCCTTGATACTAAAGAGGCATTTGAGGACAACTTGATTGACCAGAAAGAGTTTGATTATCTTTTACCATCTCATCCCAGAATAGCTACCTTTTATGCCTTACCAAAGGTGCACAAGGGCACAAACCCTCTTAAAGGTCACCCGATAGTATCAGGTATTGACAGTCTAACACAACATGCAGGTACTTATATCGACACTATACTGCGACCATTTGTTGTAGCTTTACCTTCATACTTGAGGGACACTACTGATCTATTGAAACGCCTCGAAGGAATCAATATAGACTCTAATACATTTTTTGCATCAATTGATGTAGAGGCGTTATACACATCAATACCACATGACAAGGGACTGGCAGCTACGAAACATTTTTTAGATTCCAGGGGGACGGAATCATACGGACATAATCGTTTTGTTATTCAACTCCTACGATTTGTCCTGACTCATAACTATTTTGTCTTTGGTACACAGTTCTTCCACCAGCTCAGGGGCACTGCGATGGGTAGCCCATGTGCGCCCACTTATGCAAATTTGCTCCTGGGCTGGTGGGAGGACACTTTTGTCTTCTCTGACATATGTACATCTTGGACTGATTCGGTTCTACTCTGGGTCCGGTTCATAGATGACATCTTTCTTCTATGGACCGGTACCATCCAGAAATTCAGAGAATTCATGGCCAGACTGAACGATAACCATATTGGTCTACACTTCACATATGAGATCTCTGTCGACTCTATCGCCTTCCTTGATGTATTAATCAGAAAAGGGCATCAAAATCTGATAGAAACTACCCTATTTAGGAAAAAACTGCTACCAATAGCCTCCTCTGCTGGGACAGTTTCCATCCTACACCTTTGAAAAAGGGTATCCCGAAGGGACAGTTCCTGAGGGTTAAAAGAAACTGTTCAATCAGAAATGAATTTGAAAAAGAGGCAGGTAGCCTTTTTGATCGATTCAGACATAGGGGATATCCGGTGAGACCCTTAAAGGAAGCATGGGATTGGGCCAGGTCCAAAAACAGTATACAAGTGTTTGAACCGCAGAGAAATAAACAAGATAATATAATCAGAGTCATAGGGACCTATGACACAGGGTCAACTGCGATTAGGAATATCCTGGAAATACATTGGTTCCTGTTAAGATCTGATCCTGGCCTGAAACAGGTCATCCCAGAACGACCTGCGATCACCTTCAGAAGAGGTCGAAGCCTGAAAGATTTCTTAGTAAAGAGTCATTTTGAACCCATGGTGAAAGAAACTTGGCTGCAGAATAGAAGTACAGGCACGTTTAGGTGTGGTAAATGTAAGGCCTGCAAATATATAAAAACAGGTAACATCTTTTCTGATAGCTCAGGGACCAAGACCTATAATTGTAGACAATTTGCCAACTGTAATACAAAAGAAGTGATTTATTTGGCCGAATGCCCCTGTGGATTAAAGTATGTGGGAAAAACATGTAGATTTTTTAAAAAACGGATTTTGGAACATATGGGTGATATTAGAAATGCCCGGGATAAACCTTTGGCGAGACATATGAAAATGCAGCACCAGGTCCACCTTGAGAAGGTGCACTTTAGAGTGATCAAGGTGATGAACCCTTCATTTAGGGGAGGAGATGTTGATAGATTATTGAAACAAAAAGAATCCCGTTGGATACATTGTCTAAAGACACTATCACCGTGTGGCCTCAATGAGGCTATCGAATTTGCGTGTTTCATTTAAACGTGAGGCGAGTCTCTGTGATTAGTTTATTTTGAACCTCAGTTATTTATTGGAGTTTTCCAGTCCATATATATTTGGAAAAAGATTTCTTATTCATACATAGGGTATATTATCAGTATATTAATGTGAATTATGGTTCACTTAACAAGGGCTAGTCACCCCTGTTCTATACCCTAGATAATTGGTATAGTTTCTCTAATTAGAATAAATAAAAGTATCCATCCGCATTGTCCCCATCCAAATCTAACATTATCCCTGTTGTTCATCTATTACCAAGCAACAGGTTAGCACTTACGTGACCTGCTTTGCATTCAATTGCTTATATTGCCCCGCACTGCTTCCATCTTAATACAACGTGATCCCTGTTGTTTATTTATTGCTAGGCAACAGGAGAGTATTCACGTGACTTGTTTTACGTTCATGTGATCTTCAGCACGGTCATGTGACTGGACACGTGACCGCCGTGTTAGATGCTTGCGAGCCGGGAAAGATCTAGATATGCCCTCCCCCTGGCCAGGTGAGATGCTATCGACTTAATATTTAAGAGCGGAAAGCATGCGTGACCCCTGCCAGCGTCCATACCTCTCAACAGCAGCGCGCACATACAACGCGCACCGGCGCTGCATTCATCATGGCGGCCTCAGCGACTTTGGTTACACGCAAGTACAGATAACTACCTCATTGAATTTGAGGTTATATCTAGAGAACTATATCTGTGTGATACAATGTCATACAATTATCATTTCACACAGTTATAGGGGGTGCCTGTACATGATACAGTTTAACTGAAGCTCCTATATACCATGACATATATCATGCTGATTGGGCAATGTATATAGGGGTTTTCTATGATTCAGACATTATCAGATGTTATTGATGGTGGAGACAATTGGATGCAACAGATGCCTCCATTTTTTTGATATTATATTTTTTTGTTTTATGATTTTTGGTCATGGTATCTGGTTTACTAACCGGTGGTTGCAACATTGTTTTGCTGGATTTCAGTTCCCTGATGAACCGTCATTTATAGGTGAAACACGTAGGAACTCTTTCTTACTATTTTTCTGAGTATGCATTTAGCATCAATAGATGACCAATATTTCTAGATTAACTTGACTAGAGTTATATGACCATAGTTTTTTATTTTTTTATAATCACTTATTTTGACTGGTGTGGTGACATTTAGGAGTGGTTGTGGTTTCTCTGTATCAGGGCCATATTAGGGATAGTAGGAGGTTTCGGATACGGGATCGCCCCTATCGGGGCAGCTATTTCGTTGTAGGTAGGGTTTGCTAGTCAGGTGTAACATCAGGGCAAGATCTTTATATATCCTGCCCTACCAATCAAGTCATCTTCGAACCGAGAATTCCCCTTCTCTATCACGGAATAGGGCATCCCTGGATTTACACTAGCAATATTATTTGTATTGTTTTTTTGTTTATGTGACTATACCTCCCTATTTTTAATAATATGAGAATAAAGGCTATGTTTTAGTTGGTACCTTCTGTGATAGGTTTTTGCCTGTTGTACGACTAATAATATTAGGTATACTGGTTTACACGTACCAGAACTGTGATGGTAACATGGTGGAGAGTAAGTAGTCATCCCTCTGCTGATCGATGACAATTCAGCTGTCACTACGCAAACAAGTGAGCATGCATCGAGCCATTTGTTGGGGAACGCCGTGCTGCTGCTGTAGCTCAAGGAGGGTGTGCTTGGCAGTGTACGAGTGGCTGAAGTGCATGCAAAGTTTCCTGGCCATTTTTAGGATGTCTTGCAGATGGGTAGAAGACTTTAGGAACTGCTTGACAACCAGATTAAACACGTGCACCATGCAGGGTGCATGGCACAGCCCTTCATGAAGCAGTGCCAACACCATGTTCTTCCCGTTGTCGGTCACCATGGTTCCGATTTTGAGTTGTCGCGGGGAAAGCCAGGATTCGATTTCTTGATGAAAGATGCGGAGCAGTTCCTCCCCTGTGTGACTCCGTTCACCCAGCCAAACGCCCTGCACATGTGGTATGCTGGTGGTGCACTGTGAATTGTCCCTGCAGTGGAGGATGAGGAGGCAGACATTGTTGCAGGAGCGACGGCATGAGAACATAGAGGCAGAAGCAGCGACGCCTGGCCAAGTTGCTGGTTTGGCTGTGCAGGAACCACATCTACCCAGTGGGCCATAAAGGACATATACTGTCCCTGACTGTAATTACAGCTCCACACGTTGGCACTGCACTTTGGCAGACACCGACAGGCTCAAGGACTGTCCCGCTTTCTTTTCTACATATTTGTGCAGGGCTGGTACTGCCTGTTTTGCAAAGAAATAATGGCTTAGAACTCTCCACCTCGGCTCAGCACAAGCCATCAATTCTCTGAAAAGTTCAGAGTCCACCACTTGGAAAGGGAGGGACTGCAGCACCAGCAACTTGACCAGGAGCATGTTCAACTTCTGCGCCGTTGGATTGTACACGCATACTGCTGTCTCCTGGAAATCGCTTCGCTAATCGATTGCTGATGGAATGACTGACGAGGGGGAGCAGGAGCATCAGATGATGGGAAGGACAGACAGCTCCCTTTGGCTGAGGTGGTGGAGCCTTGACTGCCTGAAATTGGGTGCGTGCCACTGGGTGATGCAGCAGCTGCTGAGGAAGGCTGGACCACCACATTGGACCCATGGATCTCCCAGGTCACTTTATGGTGACACTGCATATGTTGATGCAGGATAGCGGTACCAAAATTGGCACCCTGGCCACGCTTTACCTTCTGCCCACAGATTCTACAAAGGGCCATGTTCTCCTCACCCAGCGCCTTAAGAAAAAACTGCCACACGAGTAGGTGATTTTACCCCCAACACTCCACACTGACTGACTGCTGCCTCCGTGAACCCCTGCACCACTACTTTCCAGCCGGGTAGGCTCCTACTAAGCGCGTGGTCTACCCCGGGCACATTTGGCTCCCTGCCTTCCACTGCTGCCACCCTGCTGACTCACGGCCATGCTAACGACTTGCTGGCTCTGCCGCTGCCTCACAAGCAAGCTGCCACCCTCTTCTTCCGATGATGATGAAGTCCCTAATTCACCCAGCTCCCAAGTGCGATCGGCTACATCATAATCTTCGAGTACTGTCTGCACGTCACTGATGTCCTCCTCAACAGTCTCTGGGTCAGGAGCCTGACCGATCGCAACACCAGCTCCCACGCCACTCTGCTCATCACTACTTGCCCACCTAATGGAGGGAGCTGCGGATGTCTCCTCCACATCTTGGCTGGCCAGTAGCTGCTGACTGTCCTCTAGTAGCTCATCCTCGCTGTATAGTGGAGCTGAGCCCACAACAGACAGTACTTCTCTGGCTGAGGGAACAGAAAAGGACAGAGGCAGGTTAAGGACAGGTGAGGGCACAGTACCTGCTCCCAGGTGATACCATGTAAGGATTGTGTCTGACGAACCGACTCTTGGCTAGGGGTGTCTGATGTCATTTGCAACAGAGTCAAAGACCAAGTCATCCGTTCAAGAACTGCTGGGTTGCTGATCAAGACACGACCGTTAGATGACAGTCTCAGGCCTCTCAAAGTAACCCCTGCTGCCACGCTCCTTTACTCTGCTGCGACCTGTGCTTGCGTCAGAAATATTTAGGCCTCTGCCGTTCCCCTGTGCAGGGTCTGTCACTTCTCTCTCTGACATACTGTTAGATCAAATAAATAAATGAAAAGGAAATTAAAATATGCTCCAAAGGCTGTAATTTTCCTACTTCACCACACAACAGCTAATAAGCCCTTTCTTTTTTTCCACCACTAACAAAAAAAGGGTTTACTAAATGTAACTGCGGTGCTATAAGCCAAATAAAACCTGTTTTTTGCCTCTAATACACGCTACAAAAGGCTGTAATTGTCCCATTTCTCACAAAGGAAAAAAGCCCTTTCTTTTTCCACCACTAATAAACAACAAAAAAGGGCTTTACTAAATGTAACTGCAGCACACAAGGGTTACTAAGACCCTCATAATCGGAATTACAGAGGTATGATCTATTGCAAACTTGAAATGAGCAGCTGTGTCTTTGCAATATTGAACCCCAGTCAGTGCAGCAAGGTGTAATAGGATTGTTACCCAGGCTCTAAACACCCCCATTGAACACTGCTCTGCTTCACTACTTTCCTCCCTATCCTTTCCCTACACTTTTATTAAGCAATATATACGTTTGAAAAGCTATTCTACCAGTGGCGTACTTAGAGATGTAAGGGCCCCATAGCAAGGATCAAACCAGGCCCCCACACAGGACAGAAAGGGTTTCCGCCTAACCCTTGGGCCATTTTTCCACTGCTTCATTTGCTAAAAGTGGTTCCTTTAAGCGAAATTCACATTTCCGTGGAACACGGTCCGGGACGATTCGTGAAATCCCGGACCATGCGCCTTCTGAGGACGGGAGCGCATGGCGTCATTGGTTGCTATGACGCCGTGCGCTTCCTAATCCGCCGCTGTACAGTGATACACTCTATACGAGTGTGTACAGTGTATCACTGTACAGCAGCGGCCTCAGGAAGCGCATGGTGTCATAGCAACAAATGACGCCATGCGCTCCTGCTCTCAGAAGGGGTACGGTCCGGGATTTCATGGATTATCCCGGATTGTGATCCACGGACGTCTGAATTGAGCTTTAGAGGGTAGAGTCCTGACCAAGTTTTCATCTCCAGTAGAAGAGGAGATAATCCCAACTAAGACTGGGCCCCCTCTTGCCCTGGGCCCCATAGCAGTCGCATGGTCTGCCGCTATGGTAGTTACGCCCATGTATTCTACCACTTTTCCTAGCATCTGCTAATGTCTCTCCCTGCACTAAGTTCACTGGAGAATGGCAGAATCCAAGATGGCTGAGGCCATCACAGGGCTGTGACATCACAGGTCTGGCTGGCTGCTGATCTGCTGCATGCATGGCATTGTGGGTGATCCCTCATTCCCACAGTTCCTTGCTCTATGTCGTAACACTTGCAGCCGCCATTTTAGGTAAAAAGAAAATGTGATTCGTTACCACGAATCATCAGGAAATTCGGATCAAATTCCACTTTGTCAGCTTCGATTCACTCATCTCCAGTGGAGGGCCCTTGCCCCAGGTGTAATATAGAAGCAGTATGGAGAGGTTTGCAAAATGAGGGCTTGTGGACTTCTTTCTTATGCTTTTTAAAGTTACAACTTCAGCTAGTTGCCGGCTGATGTAACTTGATAGCTCTGTTGGGATGGATAGGAGCAGGGTTGCCAACCGTCCGTAAATTTACGGACAGTCCGCAAGAAATGATTGCTTTTCTCTGCCGGACGCAACGTCCGTAATTTTTGGGCCGAAACCCCGACGTCTCTTACTGCGCATGCGTGCGTAGTGCAGGCAGCGCAGAAAGAGAAGTTCCGGCAAGGATTACCTGAGATGGGCCCGGCCGGGGCCAGCAGCTGCGCAGGAGGCAAGCAGGGCGGCCGCAGGTATAAATCATGTGGGGAGAGAGGGGAGGGGCGAGCACGGCCAAGGCGGTCATGTGACTGTGTGATGTCATCAAGATGATGCCAGATGCCGATGAGGAGCCTCTGCTGGTGCAGGAGCCGGCCCGGGACACCTGTACTAGTAAGTAATGTACGGCTCGTCAGTGTTGGTCCGCTCTTTCTCCCGGGCATTACAGGGCACCCTCACTGACCACAGTAGTCAGTAGTGTAATTAATGGAAATTTTAGTCAGTGAGTAGCAGGCAGCAGAACTGGTGCTGCTGTCATTTAGTTAAGGTATGGGGGCATTTAAGCTACTGAGGTAATTAAGAGGACAGTATAATTACTAGGGGCAAAATGGGGGCTATCTAACTTCTGGGGGCACAATGGGGGCTATTTAACTTCTGGGGGCACAATGGGGGCTATCTAACTTCTGGGGCACAATGGGGGCTATCTAACTTCTGGGGGCACAATGGGGGCTATCTAACTTCTGGGGGCACAATGGGGGCTATCTAACTTCTGGGGGCAATTTAAACTACTGTGGCACTACAGGGACTATCTGAACTACAGGGGGCTATTTAAACTACTGTGGCACTACAGGGACTATCTGAACTACAGGGGGCTATCTAAACTACTGGGGCACTACATGGGGCTATCTAATCTACTGAGAGCACTATCTGAACTAAAGGGGTCTATCTAACTTCTGGGGGCACTGTGGGGGCTAACTGAACTACAGGGGGCAATTTAAACTACCGTGGCACTACAGGTGCTATCCTAAACTACTGGGGGCACTACAGGGGGCTATCTAAACTACTGG